>OY723396.1:10091773-10111384 GCA_963210295.1 Ophion ellenae
ATTTTTTAAAATTAATATTCGATGGAAGAGTGTGGAGCACTCCAAGGCATATGACATATATGTCATACGTATTTCAAAAACCTGGTAAACATACAGTGAGTGCTCCACACTCTTCAATCGAATATTAATTTTAAAAAAATTTAAATTAAAATAGCTGTCACTTCACGGCGTTTAGGAATCCTATAATATAAAAAATACCAAAAATCTGTTTTTCGTATTCACAATTCGGGGAAATTCCTAAAAATAAAATAACGATTGTCTTTCCTTAAGAAAAAAAAAATATTTTTGCATATCTTGCCCCGAAACGGACGTTCGACTTGCTCAATAAAATCTAAATTAATTTTTTTTTCTGGAAGGCTATAAAAAGACGCATGTTTTCGTTTGTTACGAATGTAATTACGTCAAATCCTGCCAAAGATACAGCCATTTGAATGGAAACATATTAAAAAATGGTAATCAAATGGTAAAAAATTTCGACACTCGGTGAATATTTTTCAATAAAGTGCCTCAATTTTTCAAAATTATTTGTGGATTTTTTTTACTGGCTGGGGTGACGTGAATGCCTATCGTTTAAAGAAAAGAATCGATTTTTCTATCGTTGTAAATGTGTATCCCGTCTTAACGGATTACACCTGGCTCATGGCCTGAAAAAACAGGAATTTTCGTTAATTTTGTTCTGGTAAAACGCGTGCACGTTTTTAAATATTTTTTTTTTTTACATTAAAGAGTATGATTTTCAATTTCTTTTAAGATTTTTGTATTGAAAAATATTCGTAAATGTGGTAGATGCAATAGCTTGTGCCGAGCGCTGTTTCAAAAACGTCCTTCGCGATGACCACTGCTGCTCGGAAACAAATCACCCGAAATTTAAAAATCAAACGCATTCAGTTTTTGGACAAAAATAATCTAATGCTTGGACGAAAGATTTGTCGAAAAAATGGCCGCAATCCAAAGTGAAAGTATCGATTTTGGTTTTAAAAAACCTTCCATTTTCTGTGCCAAAAACGACTATGCATCGAAAAAAAAAATCCTCTGTTCAAGCCTCGCTTTTTGATACGTAAAAGAAGCTTGTAAAATTTGGAGTTAATCAGTGCTGTGATGTTTACTTTTTTTCAACTTATTTATATAAGGGCCCATAATTCGTTCAGTTTTGCATAGATGACCCCGAACTTTTCACAGAACATTTTCGAAACGTTACTTTAAGTAATGTTATTTCGAGAAACCCTCGAAAGCCAAAAACCATTATTTTCAAAAAATTCAGCTACGTGCAAGCTCCCGAATCTGACGTTATCTTATGCAGAAAAGGACAGAAAAAGGTTCGACTCCGTGTGGAAGAAAAAAGGATACTTACACCGGTGGGGGTGATATGAGAAGTTACAGCGGATAGTGGTTGCACCGAGCTTGAACAATTTGGCCGCGGAACCCGAGAGGTATGTATAATGGTAAAAAGAACGTAGGGGGCAGAGGTGGAGAAAAAGAATTGGGCCATAGACAAGGATAGCGAAGATAGTAAATATAGAGAATAGAAGGTTCACAGAAAAAAGGCGAATTTCCAGCATATCGGGTTTTCTCCGCAAGACGAATGTTATAACGCAGCTACGGAGTATACACAGGGTGTTTGACGCGTGGACCGACACACTTTTCTGGGGGATCGGGGGCGGGGTCCATTTGCTATTTTTTTCACCCTTAGGCCCTATGTCCTGTGTGTGACGGTAATTTAGATATGATTCCCCTTTGATTACCCCAAATGTTGCCTTTAAATCGTCATAACTTTGTTATTTGTGGTTGTAATAGCACGAAATAACTTTTGTTGTATTCTGCAATATATGTTTAATATAAATGAATCATTATTTGATATAAATGGTTTCAAGAAAGTGACTCTTGAGCTTCCAGTCTTAAAAATGTGGGAATGTATGAAAAATGTCAACACCTAAATTCATTGTAAAAAAAAACGTATTCTCTTTATTTTGACCACATGATGAATGATTTCGATGACATGTAGCATACCGTTGGAAAGGGTATAAAGTACAGAACTTTTCAAAACAAAGCTGAGTTCAAAATAACTTTTAGTTTTTTTTTATAATGAATTTAGAAGTTGACATTTTTCATACATTTACGCATTTTTCAGACGTTGGAACCAATTGGTTTCAAGAAAATGCCTCATGACATTTTCTTGAAATCAATTGTATCAAATAATGATCTATTTATAATAAACATACATTGCAGAATAGAACAACAGTTATTTCGCGGTATTGTAACCACAAACAAAAAAGTTATCACAATTTAAAGACGAAATTTCGGGTAATAGAAAAAAATGAAAAAAAAATCATATCTTAATTACCGTGGCACTTAGGACATAGGGTTTAAGGGTGAAAACAGCAGCAAATGACGCCCCCAATCGCCCACAAATGAGGCCGGTCCATGTGCCAAATACCCGGCACATAATCTAAGGGGTCTCAATATAGACGCTAAAAAAAGCTATTTTCATGAATTTTTTAATAGGTTTATATCATAGATATTGATATAAAAGTTGTTACACTTAATAAATACACTTTCGAAATGCATGATATTTAAAAAAAATGTATCTATGTAACCCAAACAAACTTTAAACACGTTTATCCCGAAATAACGTTTTCCGACGGCTTGTTGATAAAGTCTTCGAAACTACTCCCTATGAAATTTTAACCACATATTCTTTACTACTATAATTATAGCGCATATAAAGGATTTTCTTAAATTTTGATATATATTATTTTTTTGCCAAAAATAGTGAAAAACACAATTTTTTTTTTTTTTTTTTTCGAAAAATGTTCGCCATTTTGATATTTTTGGATATATACAAAATCGGATGATATACGCTATAGCCATTAACATACTGAATCTAAAACCGTTTGATTTTTTTGTTTCAGATGTTTCATCGCCGAGATTTCATTAACAGCGCAGACATACAACTTTTTTAGGACATTTTTTTAAGTACCATTTTCGTCTATAAATAGTGACTCGAATAAATCAATAAAAAATATAAATGTATTTCGAAAGTGTATTTATTAAGTTTAACAACTTTGATATCAATATCTATAATATAAACATATTTAAAAAATCATAAAAATCGCCTTTTTAGCGTCTAGAATGAGAAGACCCCTTAAGGTAGTTCGAGTGCGCAATCTTTATTTCTATAGATTTTGTTCAAATTTTAACCAGACATTGTTCATATCATTATGCATGTTTGAGTGAAATTTCAGAACAGTCGACTATTTAGATTGGGAGATAATGGTTTTTAAAATTGCAACTTTTAACACTGCAGGGTCTGCAACGAAATTTAGACAGAATAATTTTTCGTAAAAAATGTTTGTCCCCTATAATGAAAAGACATATGGCTACACCGCATCGTTCCACTTATCCAATGACGTGAGTTTGCGCGACATATTTAAAATAATACTGCAACACAAATTCTTATTTGGCAGTAATTTTTAATCGAACAAAGTTTTTAATTAGTTATGAATGAACCGACATTTCGATCTGTTAATGAAGATAACATAATCAATATAAAATATTAATATTTATAATGCAAATATTTTTTTTATGACAACATTTTTAAATTTAGAAACAGGATAATTATTTTTTTTCGAAATATTGATACCCTTCTACGGGGTTGCCATATGTCTTCTTATTGTAGGGGACAAATATTTTTTACGAAAATCATTCTGTCTAAATTTCAATGCAGACCGAGCGGTGTTAAAAGTTGCAATTTTAAAATCCATTATCTCCCAATCTAAATAGTCGACTGTTCTGAAATTTCACTCAAACATGCATAATCATACGAACAATGTCTGGTTACCCCTTAGTAGTCACACTTAGCTAGAATCACGTTACAGTCATACTGGGTCCATGGGACCCAGGCGTTTTTAATTTGTTATAAATAATGAAATACTGCATCGAGCGATATGAAAAAAATGGTGAGGTATAACTTGAACCTTGTTTAATTCAAGGATATTGGTTACAAGTCAATAATTAAATTTTAAATATGCAAAAAAAATTACGCAAAAAAACGTGAAAAATTACTTTTTTTTTTACAAAAATTGCTGTAACTCTTGTAATTATTAACGGGTGGGAGTCGAAATATCGATGGATCAATATTCAGATGGGCTGAAATATCGAATTAAAAAATGTCGAATGTTTGAATATAGATAGATCAATGTTCGGAGGGTTTATATAGTCGTAAATAAAAATTCCGAATACGGATATCTCGAAGTTGAAATATAGCGAAAAACAAAAACCGATTAAAAAAATATCGAGAGACATAATATCGATTTGCTTATATAAATAACACCAAATAATTTGAGAAGACGAATCTTCGAATTGTAAATATAGCGACGGTTCAAAAAACAGAAAGCATTAAATCGAACGGTCAAAAAGTCGAGTGGTTAAAATAGCGAAGGGTCAAAATGTCGAACGGCCCGGATGGCGAAAACTTGTGATCGAGCAGTACATTCCTTGCGCTTCAGAGCGAAGCTGAGAGATGGCGCTGGCGGTCAGTCGAGCCCCGATGCTACTTGCGCATCACAATGAAGGTGGCAGATAGCGTTAGCGATCGGCCGGGACGGCATCCATACCATGTTCGCCATTTTGGCATTCGCCATTTTGGCATTCGCCATTTTGGCATTCGCCATTTTGACATTCGCCATTTCGGACCTTCGATATTTTGCGTCTCGATATATTGCTTTTCGCTATAGGCGGTATTACAAATATTAGATACTCGCTTTTTTCTGTTTCGGAGATATGGACGTTATAGATTCTTCGAATCTATATTTGTATGTCTCAAATTGCAAACGATCTGAATATACGTTTTCAGATAAATGAGCTCTCGAATAAATGATGCTTCGCTTTATAGTCCTTCGATTTTTTCTTCGGTCGAAACATTAAATTTCGAATAATTAAACCTTCGCTATTTTGAGAGTTCTTAATTCTGTCGTTTCGAAATATTTGTCGATCTATATTTGGTCCTTCGATATTTTGATCCCCACCCTTATTAACAAAAGAAAATGGTTTTATAATCTGGAAACAATGTACTTTGACATAGACATATTAGTTTCTGTGGACTTTTCAAAAAGCATATTTATTTCATCCAACGCAGGTGCGATTTGGAAGGAAACAATGAAACGCTTACGCATATAAAAAAATGTATTTTTTTTTTTGGAAAAAAAAGTTGTACGGCATCAAAATCATTTGTTTGGGTCCCGTGTACCCAGTGTTACTATTAAGGGTTAAAATGTGAACAAAACTCTGGTACTACCGTAAATGATGCACGTTGTACAAGTGAAGGTATAGGCGTGACGTGTAAATACACGCACAAAAGGCCGGATCGATTCCCGTATCAAATGCACAAGAAATCGAGCTCAGGATTCTCCGTATGCACCGTACATGCTAAAAATACACATTACACCGTGTATATCTTTATGTCCTTATCACATATCCATAACGGCGAATCCGGAAGCGCAGGATGTACGACACTGCCTCTCTTCCTCTCGCTCTTCCACTTTATGCACGTAGGCTATGCACTAGTTGAGTTAAAATCCGGATACGAGCCAGAGGAATATAGTCGAGGCGCTACAAAAGTGCAACTTCCCCTATACATTCTCTCATATAATGAGATTTGCAAAAAAGCACAAGCGCCAGCTAGCTGTACGCGGAGGAGAAAACGGGCGAAGAATTCGCGTTTCTTATTCCTTCGCGACGGTCCCGGCCCCTCCGCGTCTCGCTTTTCTTCACTCGGGGAAGAAAAAATTCAAGGGGTGCGGAAAGATAGCGAGATAGGGGAGTGAAAAATGGGAAATGAAGAAGCAAAGTTTTCGAGGGATGCGGGGCAGAAATGTAGACAGCTTGTATTCTCGTTGTTTTTATTCATTCTGACACAGTGGTCCCCCGTTTACTATAATCAATTCGAGCGTGTATTATAGTGGATGGTGATAGCGAATAACGGATCGAGAATGATTACGTTTATTGATTAAAATGAGGAATTTCATTGTAACGCAGTCGCCTGTAAGAAACGGATCAATGTGGAATTTTATTGTCACTTATTGATTATTGATAAGTGGCGTTAATTGTCAATGGATGATTTTATTGTCACTGCAGTTAAGACACAACTGTGATGAAAAAAAATGATGTTTTTTGCATTTTCTGAAAGTATATACATTCAAGAATATGTGAAAAAAAATTCAAGTTAAAATATTGTAAGTAGCCCAAGTTACAGATTATTAAGTGAGAGCACGTAGCGCAACGATTTACGTATACCAAAACTTTTAATTGCGTTTTTCTCCAAACGACTTTTCTCGATCTGACCGGAATCATAGCTCTAGCTATAATTGTCCAATTTCGAATTTGAACAAATGAAAATTTCCGTAATTGCAGTGGCTATCGTTATAGGCAGCCGTTTTTTTTTTATATAGTATTTTTCAGCCCCCGAACATCAGTAAACACTTCGCCAAAATTGTACGTTTTTTCGTACAACCGCCATTTTGAGACTTGTTTCGGAAAAGGGAGAACTATGTTTATACAGATACGTTTTTCATGAACTCTTAAACAGTTTTATCGAAGGTACCAATTGAGATCGACGTCCTTAATATGTTCACGATGGTTCATTTTTTTCTGATTATTGATTGTCACATCGCAGACTTATTTTAAATCAATTTTATCCCAAGTTTAAACATCCTGTACTCTTCTTGTATTCTGATTCGTACAGTCGTAAAAGTATTTTAGTCAGTTTCTATGCATTTGGACCCAATCATGCCCCCATTATAATCCATTGGAGCGTGCGTACAATGAATCATACCAGAGAATAACGGTTCAAAACGGGTTATGTCTATTGTTCGAAAAAATGGACTTCAATTACAACCGATTTTTCATTTATAAAAGCCAAGTTGGAATTCAAATTTCGTTTCTTGCATCCAATTATCGTTCCTAGATTGCAATTCATCGGTAACTTCAATCCAGCCTGATTGATAAACAAATCCAAAAAAACCATACAAATATGTATTAGCATATTGAATCAGGATGATGGATTTTCCAGAGGCAGACGAGAGGGAAGGGAGGGGGGTGGGGGATTTACTTTGAAAGTATGTCTCCGCAAAAAAAACGAACCTTGACGCTCAGTGGGGAGCTTGAGCTCGAGGAATGAAGCGAAGTAGAAGAAGCAAGATAACGGAAGAAGAAAAGGGCGTAAGAGTCTGGTAAAAGCGGGAAGAAAGTTTTTCCAGCGAGTGGTCGGTGAAAGGGAGGAGTCTATGCAAGAGGGGTTGGTGCTTTGGGGTGGGTTTTCAGGCAGACTGAAAGTACGCGAATGAAAACGACGCTATCTACTCGGACGAGACACCTACACACACGAACGGTTATATCTGTGTTGGCTATCAGAGAATCTGGCTGCTTTGAGGACGGTCCTTAACACTTTTTTTTTCAAGCGGATCGTTGCTTTCGAAGGCAGGTCTGTATGTGGACATTTTTTTTTTACATATACGTATATATTTCTCCAAAGGTCATTTCGAAGACTTTAGCTTTACATAATATCGAATATGGAGACAACAGGCTACTGCGAGGATGGTCCTCGAAGTCGTGTGACTTCAAAATTACCGTATGTTGTGTACGTACGTTCGGGTGGTCTTCAACGGCAAGGGCGAGGAACATTTTCGCAGCATTTGTAATAAACATAAAGCATCTTCAAAAGGAGACTCAGGTCGAAACTCTATTAGCATAAATTGAGAGCTTGGTTGTGTTCCGCCGGCACAGCATCTCCAAGCGTGCACCGTGACTATAACACCTGACTTTTACAACTATTTCCATTACATTAGCTCTATGCAAACATGGCTATCGCGAAGGCACATGGCTGGTGCCTTTCGGTCTCCATCCCTCGCACTCTGAGCTTTTCTCTCGCGACCTTGCGATCCAGGAAAGGGACCAGGTAGGTAGGTGGTCAGACGGTGCAAAAAGAAATCTACGCAACACGCGAGCATCACTATGCACAGCTATAGTTTTCGCAACGAAGGATAAGAGCTCGATAGTACGAGCTGCCTTGTAAGACGATACTCAAGGAAGCAAAAAATTTCAGGCCCGAACGTATGCCGTGCAGAAAACTTGAAGGTTTTTTTTCTTCCTCGCGTTGGACGACGTCTTACATCAAGCCTGCTGCTTTCCTGTGGAAAAACGCTTAAGCGAGAAATCTTCATTCCACCGGGTCGTTTTGGCTGTGGTTTCGCCCGTATCGCAAGCACAAAAGACCATCAACGCGTAAAATCGCGAAGAAAAAACAAAGATGTTCTTTCTCGTTATATCGTGCCGGTTTCTCCTTGAGGGAAAAAAATGTGAGCGATGTAAATTCCCTCAACCCCGAGCGGCAACGGTAACGAGGAGAAAACACGAAAGATATATTTTCTGGTGCAATTCTTTCGGACAAAAGTTATCGGTAGACGGAAATAAAAAGTTTCAATTCAATAAAGATTCTTGTGAGGAGTTTTATTTTATCGCCAAGGGTGGTGAATTTTATTTACGTAACGTAAAGGTTTATCGGGACAACAAGATTTCCCAATGCACTGATCGCACGCCTCATCCCGTGCAAACATTTTCGTGAGGGTCCAATTGGATTTCCGCTCTTCCTAATCGGGATCCAATGGGTAATCGCATTGGATCCCTGTACCGAAACGTCACGCTCGTACATTGTATTCTTACCGGGATTCCCAATTGGAATCCGATGTACAAATCCAATTTGAATCCTAAAAGATTGCCACATTATCGAATGTGGTGCCGGTATGACATTTGGAGATGAGTCACAACATTATTGTTGTGACTCACCTCCACGAGGAATCTTTTTCCACAATTTTGGTCGGGTTTCATGCATGATATTTGTACTTGCTGAGATATGCATGATATTTGTACTTGCTGAGCGGAAACTTAGCAAATCTTGGGTCGATTGCTTGGTTCCATTGGAATCCAATGTACGAATCCACATTGCATTCTAAAGGATTGCTACATTATCGGATGTGGTCATCTTTGCGGTGCCGGTATGAAATTTAGAGATAAGTCACAATAATAATGTTGTCACAACAATGATGTTGTCACAACAATACTGTGACAACATCATAATAATGTTGTGACAACAATAATGTTGTCATAACTCATCATAATAATGTTGTGACAACAATAATGTTGTCACAACATGTTGTGTGATAACATTATTGTTGTCACACAATTATTGTTGTGATAACAATAATGTTGTGACAACAATAATTGTGTGACAACAATAATGTTGTCACAACAATACTGTTGTCACAGCAATAATGTACTTACAACAAAAATAATAAAAAAATAAACGTCAAAAATAATGTTCTGACTCATCTCCAAATGTCATACCGGCACGGCAAATTTAGAGATAAGTCACAACAATAATGTTGTCACAACAATAACGTCAAAAATAATGTTCTGACTCATCTCCAAATGTCATACCGGCACGGCAAATTTAGAGATAAGTCACAACAATAATGTTGTCACAACAATGATGTTGTGACAACAATAACGTTGTCACAACAATGATGTTGTGACAACAATAATGTTGTGACAACAATAATGTTTTCACAACAATAATGTTGTCACAACAATAACGTTGTGACAACAATAATGTTTTCACAACAATAATGTTGTCACAACAATAATGGTGTCACAACAATAATGTTGTCACAACAATAATGGTGTCACAACAATAATGTTGTCACAACAATAATGTTGTCACAACAATAATGGTGTCACAACAATAATGGTGTCTCAACAATAATGGTGTCACAACAATAATGTTGTCACAACGATAATGCTGTCACAACAATAATGGTGTGACAACAATAATGCTGTCACAACAATAATGTTGTCACCTTTGGCCTGATAATGATCACAACAATAATGTTGTCACAACAATAATGTTGTCACCTTTGGCCTGATAATGATCACAACAATAATGTTGTCACAACAATAACGTCAAAAATAATGTTCTGACTCATCTTTAAATGTCATGCCGGCACGGCAGAGATTGCCACATTCTATAATGTGGCAATGTTTAAGGATTCAAAGTGGATTCGTACATTGGATTGAAATCGGGCCAAGCAATTTATGTTTATGCATGAATCGATTGCTGCTCGACTGAAGATTTGCCAAGTTTCCGCTCAGCAAGTAAAAAAATCATGCATCAAACCCGATCAAAATTATGGAAAAAGATTCCTCGTATTTGATTAGGTCCTGTTTCCAATCACAAAGATCAGTAGCAATCACAAAGATTAGCAGCCTCGATGACGATGCATTCAGCAACATATACCGCAATACTTCACAAGACACATTCAGCTGATTCTCGGTATTAATCAAACGTAAGACACGATTGGATAGAGCCAATGAGGCTCTACGATTGTTGGCTGTAGAGCTCGGTGCGGCATGGGAGTGCAGCACAATTGCACCAGCGAATTGTCATGCATCGTGTGTGCGTTGATCCAATCGTAACGTTGCGGCATTCTTTTTTTTGCGCACGTATCACGTACCGGATAGATGAGCCGAGACCTACCGATAAAATGCACAGCCAATACTTGAGGCCAGCTCGGGTGCATCCTCACTTGAATCTCTTTGCGTAGACCGAGACGAAACGAGAGATTCAAGAGAGGTACGGCATTACTAGGGGCAGGAGAGCGTGATGTAAGGACGTGGTTCGCATGCGGGATCACGTCCATCTTTTGTATTCCTTTTTTCTCCTTCGTTCTCGTTGTCTCCCACGTCTCTTCACGGATCAAATGTCGCCTGGTTTTCTGTTTTCATGTGCATCTCGATTCAGTACTTAGAAAACAAGCAAAGCTAGTCAATTTTACGTGATGCAAAAACAACGTTCCTATAGATCTTTCCCTATCCTAGGTATGAAACGTTTTCTTGATCTGGTGGATTCCATGTATTTGATATTGTGCAGACGTGTATTTAAAATTTCATACTTTCGCACGTTCGCGAGTGAATATAGGAGGGTGGCAGGGTTTCTCCCCAGTGATTGATTGACGGCGCAATCTTACACGATCCTCGAGGGAATTCGAGATACGTTCTTTCCGCAATCCCAAACTAGAATGGCGAACGTGTACGCAGTACGGTATAGGGGCAATAGTTTCAGAGGCGAAAAGAGATAGAGAAAAATGGTGAGACTGCGGGAGGTCTTCGAGAATCAACCCCTCCTCATAAATGACAGTATCGTTAGCAAGGGTGAGTTGCCCTCGAGTTTACATAAGGCTGGAGACACACGCAAGCCCTTGCCTCGTCGCAAACCCCAAGTAACCCTCTTGTTACCCAAACCTTCCGAACGACCCCGACACTAGCAAGGGAACTCAGTGGGGTTTTCCACTCGTGGTTTCGCCCCGACTTGTTTGTCGATAGTTTCGACACTACCGCCGAAAAGTTGATTTTCCTCGAATGGGTAGCCTCCTCCTCCTATCCTGTGAATCGTGTGCTAGAAGGAGACCCAATGACAATATCCCTTATTCCTTTTATATGAACACCGCGTCTTGGATCTTACAGTGTTCGACGTGTTCGCAGAAGAAATGGAGAGGATAGGGACTGAAAAAAGATTTGTCACGAGGGAAGGCGATTCCGATTTTCGTCCCCTTCGTACACACGTAGCGATGAAACCCATCTGTAATGGGCAAATCGCAGAACCCAATATCCCGGAAGAAAATTCCAAAGATCAAAAGTACATCTGCGTTTCAATCGATACTCGCTGACAGCAAACTCTTCCAAAAATACCCTGCCAACAAACTGTGTTCTCTATACGTTTCTCATGCATGCCTCCTCCATAGACTCGGAAAAGGTCACCGGATGCTAATATTTTCAAAACTCTTATCATTATTTACTCTCGGAAATGCGCAACAGTATTTTTCATTCGGTCAGGCTAAACATTCGAATCTAATTAACTTCTTAATAACTACAGAATATTCTATAGCGGTGGAAATATATCGATAGCAATACTCCACGCAATCATTTGACCATGAGCTATATTCCGAATATTCTGGATTCCTGCATACGCGGCTATATTGGCGAAAGATCGAATCGCGATGCAATTTGATGTTGAAGCTTGAATGACACTGTTGTTATTGAATAGAAGATCGGAACATCAGTTGAACATCAGGATGCAATCAAACCTTCTTTGTGAGATTGACCCGAACCGCAATCATGGATCAAGATCTTCCATATTCCGTTTCCGTAATTAGTGTGACGGATATTGGAAGGTTGATATCACCGCATCCGTTTCCAACGAATTTCCAATTTTACTTCTCAATTCCCCAAAACCCTGCTTTACTCCGGACAAAATAAACCCATTAAATAACACCCTGATTTGATTTAAAACGGAAGTCAGAATGCTGGCTCAATCTACGGACCTACACTTTGCGGCAGAAGGACGAAATCGCGTGCGCGTACACACGCACACGCGTGGGCGTTATTCAGGATTGTCCGGTTGGCCGCGGTAGTTTAACGGCAATCTGTCGAGTAATGGCAAGCAAAAGGCTGTAACTAGCGTCAAGTCGCGCATCAAATTGGATGGGACAGGCCCCCCTTTGGTTAGGTAGCGTTTGATGCGGCGCAAGACGGGTCGTGGGTGGGCGGTGTGGGTAGTTAGAGCGTAGGATATCGGAGAGGGATGTTTGGAGAAATTCTGTGTGGGCTTGAACAACGTTGGGTCGAGATGCGTAGTGACCGAAGCATGACATACTACCGATCGGATGTCCCATAGATTTGGCCTACCGCGATGGCATCCTATCGCTCGCTCATGTAGCACGTATACCATCACGCGTTTACCATATATTGTTTGCATACGTTCTCTGTTCTCTCGCGAAAGGGCGTATGTCGCGTTAATCTGCATGCTGGCTTGTGGATCGCGGACCTTTTGCCTGATATACCCAAATGGACGCATGTATATGTATGAGAGAATCGGGAGCGCAGGATAAACGCGCGGTATGTCGGGCATTCTAATATCCGAAGCGCGCACCTCTAATGAACCACCAGGACTGATATTGCGCTGTGGTCGAGGCATCCTCCATTAGGCAACGAGACCCGCGCACATTCTGTATCTTCCTAAGCGCCGGTCAGCAATGAAGGACCCTCCCTATCGAATGAAAAGGGGAAAATATATTGTTCGTATCGCGAATCAGTTATCCAGCTGGCACCTATGTTCACATTGATTCTCTTGATCGCGGCACGCGGGCCTGATAAAATGATGGTAAGGACATGGGGGTTTGATTGGACGTGGGGACATTGGATTGGGTGTAGCTCTTTCGCCAAACGAAATAGTGTTTTGCGGATCTTCGTATTTCGCTTCAAATTCAACTGCATTATCTTTCGAAGACGAAATCAATATGGAAAGTTATGTCCTGACCTTTGATCCATGTATGTCATGGCTATCATTCCGACCAGTGAGAATGTTCCTCAATGTGACGTAATCCACGGAAACTGGTGTGATGACACGAGTGACTTACCTGAAAAACAAGCAAAACGGAAAAACGTTAGTCACTTACATCGCTGTGCGAACTGTTTAATGTAATTCCGGAATCTCTTAAATACGTGGCTAGACTAATGGACGTTACTTTCACTCTGGCAAAGATCGGTGATTAGGATCTCCGATCAACGTCAAGCTCGAGTGAAAGGAATATTTTCGTAGTGTCACTTGCTGACGGAGATGTGGTGTTAGGTGAGATCGGATAGACGAAATGGGTTTATTGGAATGCCATATGAAATACGATAATTCGTAAATTGACAATTCGCGGAATCTGGTTTTGTCGTTTCTCGAAGACGCCTTGCTGATGCATAGCTATGGTATTAAAAGATTCCGCGATTAATATTTTAGGGCGATAGCACCAGCGGCAGTAGCCGTATTGGATTGAAGGAAGGATCGCGAGGTCGTCGAAAACGAGGACGAACTTACCCGTGGCATCTTTCATCGGATATTCCACATGCAACTGACATCCCATCGCCGTCCTCGAATTTTCTCACATTTTCCAGAAAATATGAGATTGAAGTAAGATTAAAAAGGTAGAAAAATCAAAATGCTAAAAAATGTATAACAATGCTTATTTATATCTCTTCTTTCAACGCGCAAACATTTAGGCTGTATCCTATTCCTAATATTCCTTGTATCCATTCAATCTGTTTCTCAGAACGCATGGTCGGGCTGGATGTCAACCCCGACGAACTTTGAACCTCGATGATTTCAATCGATCTTTCAATGGGTCATTAATTGAAGTTCGAAAAAATCAGTGATTCTTTCAAGCCCTCCTCATTCGCGTTAAAAGATGGACAAATCTCTATGCTCAATGTTACCTCCTGTTCATCAGTGTGTAGGGATGATTTTGGTTAAAAAAATGGTCCTTCACGTTCGAGGTCACCATATCGTGGTCTCCATTCATAAGTTTTGCACAAACTTCGAGCTCAAGACGTTGGTGAATTAAGGGTGACACCTTCGGAACCACCCTTGATATGATCCATATTGAGCCACGTGACTCGCATTGCCATCCCCCTACGCTGATCGGTCGCCCGCCGTATGCAAGCTTTTATTTATTTAGCGTGAAATCGTTGAATCCGATATTGAAGAATATATACGTGTAGGTGGGCGAGGAGAGTGGCAGGCCGGTTGTGCAGTGGACGCAAGTGAAATTTGAAAGCGAAATGCGATTCGACAGCGTGTAATGGACATTGGGACTGCATTTCAATCGTTCGCCTCTTGCTCTAAACCTCCATCTCACTTCTAGCACACATATACGTGCGTACGTTTGTCTGTATATATTTGCACACGCATCCACTCTTGTACTCGCCGTATCACGTGCACTGTTTGCAATATGAATCGACGACTGATCGATTTATCGACTGTAACCAGCTTGGTCACAAAAAACGACCTGTTATTGTCCACGTGGACAATCGAGCACCGAAATATATATATATATATATATATATATATATATATGCGTGTGTATATGTACACGAAATATGCGTATGAAATAACGAGTTTACCGACATATAACGAGAGAGAAGGCGGCAATGACGACAGCGGTTGAAAAAAAGTTTTTTGGCATCAATGGTCCTCCGGCGGTATTCCGTGTACACGTAAAAAGAGAGGAATGGAGGAGAGCGAAATGAACTACAGTGGTTGCACTAGGAACATTGGCGAGCATGGACGAATCCCTGATGTCTGGTGTATTTTCATTGATGGATTCGTTAAAACGCAATCGTTTGTGTGAGCAGTTACACTGCTCGGGAAAATTTGGAACATTTTTTTGAAACTTCTAAAGAAAATGGTGATGTATGACGAGATGGGAGAAAGTGGAGGAGGGGTAATAACCTGAGTAATTCGGGGATTCCTTGGTCCGGAATTTGTAAACCCGTCGAGAAATTGGCGAAGGGATTCAATTGGATTCTCATACTTGTTCTTTCTTCCTTTTAGGGATCCGATGGATCATGGCATTGGGTGCCTATGTTAAAACGTCACGGTCATACATCGGATCCTAATCGGGATTCCTCATAGGATTCCAATGTACCAATCCAATTTGAATCCTAAGGCGCAAGCCACACAGAAGAGACGTCGGACAAGGACGAGGCGAAGACGCGGCGAAGACGCGGCGCCCTTCTATTGTACGTCCATACAAAATGCATAGAAACGTCGGAATGCAAAATATGTATAAGCGACGGGGCGCGGGCACGACAGGGGGCCCCGTTGCACGCGTAGGGAGGACCCACGGTAAAAATTTCGAGAAAACGTTGTTTTGGAATCACTTTTAAAAAAGCCTTTGAACCTTCAAAAATATAGGGCTATTATCTTTGAGGAAAAAGTTACCAAATCAAAATAGTTTTGTATTATACCAATAGGTGGCTTTATATATTTAAAAAAATCACCAGCTGTAGCATCTATCATTCAACTTAAACTTCAAACACGTTTTTCTCGAAATCATGTTTTTGAAATCGGCACGCAGCAGAACTCGAACAATTTTCGTCCAATCGACTTGAAATTTTAACTGTAGCTTCTTAGATTGCTTTAACAGTCCAGTACGAGCGCTTTTTTCTCGATTAAGGGAGACTTTGTCCTTGGAGTGCCATATTTCAGGTGTTTACATTTTATTTTTTTAAAAGGAAACGCGTAAAGCTTTTTGAGTGCAGTTTTTTCTTGCTTTTATTCATGATATACAGAACGTTAAAAAATTTTTTTTTGAAAAAAAAACCAAAATGGCGGCCGTTGCAGCTCCGCGAAAACAGGTCCTCAAATCGCGGGAGGTAAACGGCTGACATCACTGCCCCCTCTTTGTTGATCTGAAACACAAATTCAAAGCATAGTATCAATCTGTGACCCTTTGGTCATGGAATGACGGATGGGTTTTTCGTTTAGTACAAATTTCGGAAAATGGCGGCAATTTAAAAAAAATGGAATTTTCGCGTTTTTTTTCGCATAAAAAGATAAATAATAAATGCAAAAATGTATCTATCGAAAAAACGATCCGTCATTCCGTGAAGACATATTTTCTGAGTATGCTCTCCAAATTTCAGGTCGATGTGTTCATTACAGCGGTCAGGAGAATGTCAGCCATTTTTAAAAACGTGGTTTCGAGAAAAACGCGTTTAAAGTTTTGTAATGTGTTTACACAAATGTGTTTTTAATTACCGCTAATCGGCAATGCCTGGTCCATAGAGGCATCCCTCCTCTTCTTCTAGCTGCTCATGTTGAGCTGCTCACATCTCCCGCTGCATTTCAAGGACAAAGTCTCCCAAACGTGTAGAAAGTGTGTACAGCCATTTACACATCTGAAGTGTACAAAAACAACATATTTGTCGTTGCAGTGTAGGTGCATGAAATCCTTCCCATGAAATCCCCATAGCGATGTGTTGTATCTGAGGACTTCCCAAAAAATGTCTGCGCGGGAATTTCTTAATTTTTGCATGTGAGCAGAGCAGCTCACTCGTAACCCTCGCCTTCCCCAGGAGGTTGTCATCTACTTCGTTTCTTCGTTCGCCCTCGGTACTTTTCTGGAATTTTCATTTCTCATTCACTTCCTCGTATGTCTAAACCGCGGCACCACGCGTATAAGCCACGACGACGAAACGCGTTTAATCACATTTGCATAATATTAAAATATTTTTAACGGTCTCGTAGCGAAACGGCCGAGGGCACATACCCGCGCCTTGCAGGACCACGTGGCTAGCGACCTCTGCGATTCCGGAGAGAAGGAGAGATCCTGTAGTCGTCGAGAATTAAGGGTGGCTCTCTCGGGTCTCGTGGAACTCGCGGAGTGAAATGGCGAGTGAGCTTTACTTGTAGAAAAGAAAGAGAGGGAGAGTGAAAAAAAGAACGTTGCTTTTCCTTCGTTTCTAATTCCACGGCTCTCGCCGGATATACTCTCACCATTTCACACCCTTGCGAATTCTCAGCTTTTTCCCTTATTTACTCTTTTCGCTTTAACGACAACCACGCTCGGGCTTTCACGGTATGGATTTTTAAATCAAACATCCCGCCTATTCTCCTGGTATGGGATGAAAGCTGCGAGGAAAAATGCGTTTTGATATGGTTTTATTAGAAAATGCAGAAAGAAAGTGTCCCAAATTCTACGTCCAAGGCATGAAATGTCTTCATTGTGTACTCAAAATAACGAAAGCAAAATTTGGTAAAGATAGACATTTTTTACCCACTGTCGATATTTGAACATCTAACGGAAATATAGTACACGAGTTTATTTTGGTTTATATTTATAAGATTAAGGAGGTTGGAGCGTTAGCCACAATCCAAGGTTCAATTTAATAAAAAATACATGTTATTGTTTAGACTATACTGAGTCTTTACGATTTTTTAAAACTTTTTTCACCACCAAACACCAGGGATAAAAAATAGTTTCATGTATGTAATTTAACGTGCGATTAAATGGGCAAGGCTTTCACACTAAGGGTTATGTAATTTTTTTTTGTTATTTAGTACCAAGATAAACCATTTCTAACATCGGATTAACGCAAACTAAACGTTTGCAAACGTTAAGAAAAAAAATCATCATCTTGCCCATCGTAAACCATGGGCCAATAATCTCGTGACGTAAATATGAATAGGCATAATTATAAATTACTCAAAATTTCAATGTGAATTGTATAAAACATTCGTTGTCGTATTTTTTTCGTAATCATCATTCATAATGTTATACTTTTCAAGTTGGTAGTAACACAAACGTTTTTCTACTCTACGTAGTAAAAATATTTAAATGCATAATTTTGCCCTTTAATTATATATTTAAAAAATTAGCATATACAGAATAAATCTGTACCTCATATGCATTTCTTTGAGGTTCATTGAAAAAAAATGAATAAACCGTCATTTGACCCAACTGAATCGCTCCAATCTCCTTAAGGCATACAATGTATTTTCATTATCTACTCAAAATAATGAAAGCGATAATTCGTACAGACATTTTTTACTCACTGTGAACATACAAAAATGTTAGATTAAATAAGGTGACATAGGGCATTATTTTTGTTTAAATTAATAAGTTATTCTATTGTTATTAATCTTAAGGGGTCGCGCGGGTTTGAAAATTTAAACAAACTCATTTTTTTTCAAATTTTATTATCTTATAGTACAATATGTCTAGAATATTCTCCCAAAGTTTTAAGTCAATCGGAGTAAAAGTCTAGGAGAGAGAGAGAGCCTTTGGGAATTCCTCCCGTTAGGAAAGACCGGCCGGGAGCGACGCAGGTATATCGCATTTTTCTCAAAACACTATTTTTGATGTTGGTGGACACGATTTCTCAAAAACGAATGCACCGATCTTATTGAAATTTTGCACACTTCTTCAAAATAGCATTGACTAGTGATTGAACGATGGTTTTTTCGATTACAATACATTTTCCAAGGCTATACGCAGTGTAAATTGCACCAAAAATTGAACTATTGTGCATACAATTGTGCTAAAAATTCGAAGTTCAATTTTTTTTCAAATCCTTTGTTCAATCACGAGCTATACTTATCTACTAACAGAAAAAAATTGGTCTTTTAATTTCAGATAAAGTCATCATGAGTTATCCTGACCACCAAGAGGAAATTTTTTTAGGGGTCTCCGGAAACCAGGTCCCCGGGCTGAATTACCGAAATTTTTGGATGACATTTTTTTATATATTGTTCAAATATTGCGCTTTTATGTGCTTAATATTTTGAATAAAATAATTAATATATTCAATTTTTTTTGATAGAGTAAACATGCTTTTTTGGCGCCGAAACCCACGTAACCCCTTAAACAAAAAAGTAATATATAAGTATAAACAATTTTTTGCTTACGACAGAAATATCCAAATTCGAGGTTAAAAATAAGATATATGAAGACATATTTTGCAAGCACCAAAACGTTGACAGCATCCTATCGTGCAATCCCCGGACTTTCCATAAAGTGGGAAATGAAACATCAAACCTCATCATGACAATACAAAACATCAAAGTGTAAAAAAAACAACAACAACATTGGAGAGCATTGGGTCGGTGTACTTTCCCCCAAATTGAACCTAGGCGAGTGGATCGATTACTAGTATACCACCGCACCACATACCGATTCG